>CAMZMU010000057.1:47677636-47716293 GCA_947311845.1 Poa pratensis | reverse complement strand
CAAAAGTTCACTGGTTGCTTGGCATCCTTAAGTCGGTTTGTTAGTAGGTTGGGAGAAAAGGCGTTGCCTTTATACCAACTAATGAAGAAAAGTAACAAATTTGTGTGGACCCCGCAACCGGATGCGGCGTTCACTGAACTAAAAAAGAAGTTGGCAACTGCGTCGATATTAGCCTCACCATTACCCAAAGAGCCGATGTTGCTCTACATTGCAGCCACAAACCGAGTTGTGGGTGCCGTAGTGGTAGTGGAGCGAGAAGAAGATGGCAAAACCGTGCAGAGGCCGGTATATTATCTGAGCAAGGTGATCTCGTTGTCCAAGCAAAATTATCCTCACTACCAGAAAATGACATATGGCGTCTATATGGCGGTCAAGAAATTGAAACATTACTTTCAAGAGCATCCAATCACAGTGGTGTGTGAAGCTCCTATCTCGGAAATCATTGGTAACAAAGATGCAAGCAGCCGAGTAGCTGATGCATGTAAAATGCATACATGAACTTTACATTTTATTACATGTTATTCCATGTTATTTGCATCATATAAGGGTTATATTCATGATTTATATTAAGTTTTGGGGATAATTAACAACTCACCCATTTTTCTGGAATTAACCCTGCGCTGTCAGAAAACCCCTTTTTCTATATTTTGATGTTTCAGGGACCCAAACGACGTCCAAATGACCTGAAACTTTACGGGGATCACTTTTTTGGAAGGAACGAAACGTAGGCGCAAAGGAATCGAAGAAACAGAGACCAGAAGGCAGAAAGGGGTGGGCCCACGCGGCCAGATTCCTTGGCCGCGTGGGGTACCCCATCCTGGCCCTCGGGCCTCCGCTGCCGTCGATCTTTCTTCCCGAAGCTTCGTCTTGACCTAAAAACGACTATATATAGACCCCCCAGGGCTTTCGCGAAAGAGAGCGCCGCAGAAACACAGAAACCACGAAACAGAGATCTGGAGCTGAAGATTGGAGGGGGAAAACTCCGGCGGGGCGCTGCCGGTGTGGTCTCCTTCCCCTCCAACAACATCTCCACCGACACCATGATGAAGAGGGAGTAGTCCACCTCTGGACTATGGGTTTGTGGAAGTAACTTATGTATCTCTCTCTCTATGAGCTTCACTAATTAGTACCGTATGAGCTGCTGAACATGATTACGGTCATCTATGTAATTCCTTTGTGGTGGATCTTTATTATGAGTTAATACATGTTTGAGATTACAATGGTTTTATTTCAGTTATGAAAGTAGATGCATATTATGTACCCGTTCTTATTTACTTGTCATGATCAAGCATGTTTATGAGAGTATGTGAGGGGGAACGTGTGCATTAGTTGGAGTAACGGGGAGTGGCTAGTGCAGTGAACGTGGAGAAAGTTCTGCGATCGACTTGGGTTTTCTACCTTACTTTGTTGCCTCACTAGGGATAAACAAAAATACCATGCTACCGGAGAGTGGATGTGACATTTGCCACTACCTCCATGACTAGATCTAGCATGTTCTTATTTTAACTTCATGTCATTGAACTTATTGCTATGCTCTGATTTATCTTAATTACTAAGGTGTTATGATTTAGTTCGCATCTTGGTGGAGCATAAGAGAGAGAACAACTTATACTTGAGATCTCTATGTTAGGACGTGATGCCCATATTATTAATAACTTGTCAAACATGTCTTGCCATTTTTCATGTTAATTTTAGTGTTCCATTGTCTACCACGTTATCAAGAGGGAGTGCATTTGTGAAACCATGAACCCCCGTCCATTTTTGATCATAAGAAACACCTTTCCAACACTTTTATCACCACTTTTATTTGCTGCCATTATTAAATCCGAAAATACAAAAACACTTTAATCTTGCATACATCATAAAAAACCCAAAAATATCATTTATCATTACTACCATCATCCTTGCATATTTAATTTACCATCATTTCATATTTACTTATTGTTTGCATTGCATATTATTTTATTATCATTCTCACACCTTGTGCTTGACAACCACTTGGTGAGGTTGAGGGCACAAAACAATTTATTTTGTTGCAGGTTCTCAAGAAAAGGATAAAGAGATAACACCTGAAATACTGGTTCCCCGAGAGTTCGATATTAAACCCTCGAGTCACCCCTCGTGGGGAAAACTGTCTTCCACTACTACATACACTCTGCATTTGGAGTCTCAACCTAACTCATTTACTTTTCACGCAGGTACCACGCGAAGGGGCTAGCAACTGTTTTCTGGCGCCATTGTGGGGGAACTACGTGAAGGGCCATCAGTAGCCAAATGGGCCATTGAGCTGGCTCCTTATACGCCACATTATGAAAGAAGAGATGCCATCAAATCTCAGGCACTGCCTGATTTCTTCGTGGATTGGGCCGAGATGCAATATGAGCCACCATTGCCTGACTCCAATTACTGGAGAATGCACTTTGATGGCTCCAAGACGAAAATTGGTTTAGGTGCCGGGGTAGTCCTTACCTCGCCAAAGCAGGATCAACTGAGATATGTGTTGCAGATTCATTTTGCGGCATCTAACAATGTGGCCGAGTATGAGGCACTTGTTCATGGGCTCAATGTGTGTGACGCCCCAAAATCGGTACCATGCATATTTTAGCGATTCCGCCAATATCCGCAAAATAACGATCTTAGGACGCCCACCAGACATAACGTGCACGCTGAAACATGCGCGTTATGTGGGTGGAATTGTGATAACATTACAACAGTTCACGAAAAGAATCCACAACAACAACAGAAGGAGATATATATACAAGAACGACTCAAACGAGTCAAGATACAACTGATACATTACAAAGATCCAAATCACAGCGAAAGCAAATTAGTATCCGACTACGGACAAGATACAAATTGGACTAAGAGTCCTGAAGATAAACGATGGCGTCCATATCCCTGCCCAGGCCGAGCCGGAGGGATTCCCAAGCTAACGTCGTCATACTTCAAACCTGTTGACTGCACATAAAAATACAGCCCAAAGATGGGTCAGGCACAACCGCCTGGCAAGCAATGCTCACAAGATACCAACACAAAGGCTACCAAAATATGGGGAGGTGGACTGAGGCGGCAGCAGCAGCACTAAACATCCTATAGAGACACTCTACAACTTCCGTCTGCGTGAGAGCGATAAGAGAGCGCATCGGAACCAACTAGCTTCTAACACCAAACATAACACCTCCCATATTCTCCCCCTCAACCAAGTATGAGGAAGCAATCGAGGGAAACTCACACGTTGGCAATTTTATTTGCATGTTTCTTGTTGAAGTAGTACTAGCTTACTACACAAATTATTATTAATCATTAGGTGTAAGTTGTCTATGATCTTGTTAGCTAGCACCTTCACCAAGTCGTCCATAACCGTGGACACGGCTTTTCGAAAAGATTTATCCCTGCGGGGGGGCACTACTGTTAACCCATACACGTTCGATCAACCCAGTAAAAAGGTAGGGTCTCACAACACTACTCTTTCCTTCACCGCAACAAGTCCAAGGAGCCACGGGAGCTATGCTGGTCCCGGCCAGAAAGGTGAAACCACACCCCTCCGCACCAACAGGCCGCGCCCTATATGCATGTAACAAGGCATACCGCCAAAGTAAAAAAAATACTACACTAGTATCAATGCATATGAGACGAATGGAAAGCCCGAACTAGGTGTGGCCCCTGGACAAGCTGAAGTTCCGGTCAAAGTCGAGGGGGATTCCATAAGATCTCCCACATGTGGGTAGCGCGCTCGTCTTGGATCCAGGGACAAGAACTGAGGTCCTAAGGCGACACTTAGCAGAACAAAACACCAACGCCTTGGCCTTCCGCCGGGTGCCTTATCATTTAGTTCATTTCCCACAAACATTATCATCATTTTAAAGTAAGGTGAGCCAACCTATCATACTAAGCATGTGAAGCAAAAGATAGACCGACTTGCAACAACAGACCTAAGCATGCAACTACGACTCGCAAGGCCAACAGTAAACAAGCAACAGGGTGATAGGATGTGAGGTAAGGCTATATATGTCTCCAAGGTAAACATGTATAGGATCGAGACACGAGCATCATAACATAAGGATAGCAATAGATCAACGGCAGGAATGGAAGACAATGTAATGGTAGCAAGTGAGCAAAGCTTGCCTGGAAACACCGTAGGGGAAGCAGAACTTGTCGTTGCTCACATCATCTCAACGTCTTATCCGCGAAGAAGCAACAAACACTGGAAAGCGCAAAAGATGCATCTTACAACTACGGCAAAAGATCCAGCATGTTCATGAGATGATGCATGACATGGCAAGATGCAAGACAAGATGCAACTTAAGCCAAATTAAGCGGAACCGGGATTCCGACAATTTATATTAAGGTTCAAGTTATTTTTTCTAACCATCAATATTAAATGTTGATTAGAAAGGCATAAGCATGCATGGGTGAGCAACACAAAATTAAATGGAATAGGTAACATATAAATTAATACCCACATATTCCATATTTAATATTTAGGTGAA
The DNA here is from genome assembly GCA_947311845.1 of Poa pratensis. Classification (NCBI taxonomy): domain Eukaryota; kingdom Viridiplantae; phylum Streptophyta; class Magnoliopsida; order Poales; family Poaceae; genus Poa; species Poa pratensis. The sequence continues at coordinate 47,711,803 of CAMZMU010000057.1, read as the reverse complement.
TTACCAAAACACAACTAAAGAACAATCTACAAGATGCAAACATGAGCATGAATGACATATTAATATTCATTACATTTTTTTGATAAAAAATAGACATATAATTTACATTATTTGCATTTATAAAATAAATGATATGAAATTAGTAAGATTGCATATTTTCTGAAAAGATAGAAAGAAAAAGAAATAGATAGAGTGGAAAAGCTGGTTAATTTGCGCCGGATGGCATTTGAACTCGGGCTGCCCAGGTGAAGGAACAGGAGCGCAGCCACTAGGCTACAGAGGTCTTCGTGATACTATTTGATACTGACGGATAATGAAGCAATGGTGAGGCGTCAACTGAATTTAATTGCAGAAAGTTCAGACTTTCAGACCGACTGACGACGGACGCGACCGGCGACGGCCATATACAGGCGGCGCGGTGGTTCCCTTGCGTGTCCAGGATGCCGGGGGGGCAGGTGAGTGCGTCGGGGTGCAGGTGGGTGTGCAGGAGGCGACGCGCGAGGTGCAGCGCAAAACAGGAGCTGCTGCCATGGCCATGGCCATGGCCGGCCGAGCTTCAGGAACGTGTAGGACACGGGACTCCGGCCACGGATTCGAACGGTAAAAGGAGGGGATTGGAGCGGAAGCTCACCAGGAGGGGGCTGCTGTAGTTGTTCTAGCTCGAGGAAGTTTGAGGGATGCGATTCCCGCCGGAGAAGGTGTTCAGCCTGAGAGGAAGACGAGGATGTCGCCGGCGCTGTAGTTGTTCTCGCGCCTATTCTTCACGCGTAGAGGGAGCAGGCGATGCAGCGGTTCTTCACGTCGCGGAATCATATTGAGGGGTGGTGGGAGGTGGTGGTGAGCTTGAGCGCAAGCTCCGGCCACGGAGGCGCTCGGGAGGAGGTGGAAGAAGGGAGAGGGAAAAAGAGAAGGTGGTGGCGGCAAGGAGGAAGAGAGGCGAGCTAGGGTTGATGGGGGGGGGGGTGCTGGGCGCTGGATATAGGAGGGGGAGAGCTCGTACGGCAGCATCCTATCGGCTCCAAGGAGATCGAGTGGTGGTTTCATGGTTCGTACCGAGATGACGTCGGACAGAGGAGGGAGATAAACAGAGGTTGGGCTTCTGGTGGGCTACAGAGAGAAGAGATGGGCCAGATGGCAAGGTTGCGGCCCTCCTCTCAATTACCAGGATTTTGACAATTACTCCAGGGATTAAAAGAGAGAAAAAGGTAGATCAAGATAGACAAGAGGGAAAAATGAATTAGGAAAGATAGGAATAAAAGAGGAGGAGAGATGGAAAAAAAGAATTAGAGAGGAGAGAAATAAAATAGAGTCACAACTTTAATTTTGAATAGGAAATAGTTTTTGCAATTATTCCCAAATATTATTTTGAGTTAATTTAAAATAGAAAAAGAGGGAGAAGGATTTATTATTTGCAAAATAAAATTAGGTTTGCATAAAAAATAATAGTTTGATTTATTTATCAAAAACATGCAAGATGATAAATGCTTGATGATGTCACGACGATGCAAAAAGAAAAACAAACAAACAAAAACTAATTTGGGGAAAACCCCTGGGGAATTACAATGTGGCCAAGGAAATTGGTATTCGCCGGATAGAATGCTTCGGAGATTCGGATCTGGTGGTGCAGCAAGCCTCGGGAAATTGGGATGCTTTAGACGCCAACATGGCGTTATATCGGTTTCATGTCCAGAAGATCTCGGGGTTCTTTGAAGGTTGCGAGTTCAAGCATATACCTCGGGCAGAAAATGAAGCTGCCGATGTACTGTCCAAGCTAGGGTCATCTCGGGATCCAATCCCACCAGCCATATCCTTGGAGCATCTGAGGAAGCCATCAATCAAACCATCGCCCGAGTCCGAGTCAATCTTTATCCCGGCGAAACCGGAATCTGATGCTGTTCCCATGGACATCGATGTCGGATGCATTTGGGAGAACCCGGGGACTGCTTGGCAGAACCCGGGGACTGGTCAATTGGTGTCAGAGGAGGCAATGTCGGTTGAACCAATGGAGGTGGATGAACCGATCTTTCTTGTACGTCCTGTGCCAGGATGGGCACAGCCTATAATGTCGTATATGATAGATGGGAGTCAGCCAGATGATAAAACCAAGGCCAGGCGAGTGCAAAGAAGATCCAAAGCATATACCATCATCAACAGAGAGTTGTATAAGAGAAGCGCAACCACAGTGCTACAACGTTGTGTTGAATCGGAGGAAGGGCAAGAGATGCTCCTGGAAATTCATCAAGGAGAATGTGGTCATCATGCTTGCTCAAGAGCCTTGGTTGCTAAGGCATTCCGGCATGGGTTTTACTGGCCCACTGCTTTGCAACAGGCAGAAGATATCGTCAGAAAGTGCGAGGGATGTCAGAGGTTTGCTCACAAGATTCACATGCCAGCTTCAGCACTCAAGACAATTCCCATCACTTGGCCTTTTGCTATTTGGTGTCTGGATATGGTGGGGGAATTCAAACCGGCCCGAGGTAACATGACTCATATGCTGGTGATGGTGGACAAGTTCACCAAGTGGATCGAGGTGAAGCCAATCAGGAAGTGTGACGGCCACACAGCTGTATCTTTCTTGAAAGTCATCATTTTGAGATATGGTTGCCCACACAGCATTATCTCGGATAATGGCACAAACTTTGTTGTAGGAGAATTTGCTCGATTCTGTGCTGAAAAGAGAATCCGACTTGACCTAGCATCGGTCGCGCATCCGGAGGCCAATGGGCAAGTGGAAAGAGCAAATGCATTGGTGTTATCCGGCATCAAAGCCCGGTTGATTGAACCACTGCTGCGAACTCCGGGTTGTTGGATAGATGAGATACCGGCAGTACTGTGGGGTCTCAGGACCACACCGAATCGATCAACGGGCTATACGCCATTTTTTCTGGTCTATGGAGCAGAAGCGATCCTGCCGGCCGACATACAATATGACTCGCCAAGAGTTACACTGTACACAGAAGCCGAGGCAAAAGAAGCTCGGGAAAATGATGTCGATCTGCTCGAAGAAGCACGAGAACTGGCCTTATCTCGGTCAGCAATATATCAGCAAAATCTCCGACGCTATCATAGCCGAAGATAAATCCCCGTGTATTCCGAGAAGGAGATTTGGTGCTTAGGCTGGTGCAGCGTAAAGCGGCATGCACAAGTTATCACCTCCATGGGAGGGACCGTTCATTGTGAGAAAGGCTCTGCACAATGATGCATACTATCTTATAGATGCAAAGAAACCAAGGAAGGACAGGATGGACAAATCCGGAGAGGAAACCAAACGACCCTGGAATGTGGCTCTGCTCCGTCCCTTTTACTCTTAAGGGCGCAATTTCAAACAGCTGCGGTGGAGGAGCTCGGGTCAGTAGGAGCAGTGCGAGCCGCAGGAGCAATCTCGGTCGTAGGATCGACCGTCGTGGTGGTTGCCGGGTTGCCGGTGATGTCGGATGCTGCTTCCGAAGATGTGTCGGCTGCTGTCGGCTTGGCAGTGTCGGCTGCTGCGGCAGTGGCAGTATTGGGAGTGTCAGCCTCGATCTCCTCGTCAACTTCCTCTTCCTCGTCATCATCCTCTTCCTCTTCGACGTCATCTTCTTCATCGTCGGAGTAGACTGGGCCAGGAATGAGAGATTGGGTTTGAGCATAGCTGGCCATGAAGGAGGCTGCTTCCTTGCGGCTCTGGATCAGTGTTGGATCTGACGTCCATTTCGAGTCAGAACGTAGGGATTTCAGTGCATTAAGGTCGATGGCCTCGTACCAAGAAAGCACAAAAGTCAGAGCTTGATCTGCACCGGCACGAGCTGAGGAAGATCTCCACTCTCGGAGCCTTGTCTCGGCGGCCAGCAGGTGATTACCCCCAAGAGCAGGGATCACCGTAGCACCTCTCGTTTGTGGAAGTAAGGTATCGATCCGCAGGAGCAAGAAGGAAAAGTTATCTATTCCCTACAACTAAAGTGTCACAAGTTTTAGTTGATTATGCACTAAACAAGTTTAAGGAGCAAGGTGGTTGATTTGATGGATGGAAGTTTAATGTAACCAAGCAAGAATGTAAAAGTGTCCCAATCCTCTTCAATGCAAGAGGACAAGACAAAGGTTTTCTCTTATAGGAACAATGGACATGGGTTCATGGGTTCACTTAATCCTCTCTCTCTCATCTATGGTGATTATCATGTTATAGATAAAGTACACATAATTGTCATGTTTTAATGGTAGCTTTTATAACGGCTACATGTCCTAAAACACATAGTTGAAAGAAATACTCATTTGTGTTGCTAGTGTCACCCTCGTAAGGCTAGCGTGGTTGCTGTCACACCCACATCATACTTCTCCCTTTTTACCCCCAGATAAAGGATGTTGGACGGTACTGTGTCACTCAATACCTATGCCTTCTGTCACATTGGCCACCCAGTACCCACATACATCATACTTCATAATGGATAATATTCTAAACACTAGTGCAATGATTTATATTTCGTGTGTGTGACCACATCTCTCTCATCTATCTACACTTGGTGGTGTCAATCACCTCATGATAAAGATAAACAAGGCATTATGCATAAATCAAACCATCACATGCATCATAGAATATCTCCAAAGTATGACAAGTCATAAAAGATCCAACACAACAGTAAATGCATAACAAATATTATCTCACACCACAATATCCACCATGGGAATTACATAGATGACCGTAATCATGTTCAGCAGCTCATACGGTACTAATTAGTGAAGCTCAAAGAGAGGAGAGATACATAAGTTACCACCACAAACCCAAATCCAGGGGGTGGACTACTCCCCCTTCATCATGGAGACGGTGGAGAAGTCGTTGGAGAAGGTGGAGACCACCCCGGCAGCGCCCCGCCGGAGTTTTCCCCCTCCAATCTGCAGCTCCTGATCTCCGTTTCGGTGTTTCTGTGTTTGTGCGGCGCTCCTTCCAGAGAACGTCGGGGGACCTTTTTTATAGGCGTTTTTAGGTCAAGACGATGTCGGTGGAGAAAAGATCGAAGGCAACGGAGCCACGAGGCCCAAATGGGTGGGTCCCACGCGGCTACAGTACCAGGCCGCGTGGGCCCCCCTCGTTTGGCCCTCGAGCCTCCGTTTGCTCGCTTCCTTCGCCCACAGGTCTTCTTCCTTCCAAATATTGACGCCCGTAAATTTCCAGGTGATTTCGTTGACGTTTGGGTCCCTGAAACATTAAAATAAGAAAACGGGGTTTTCTGCCTGTGCAGGGTTAATTCCATAAAAATAGGAAATAAATGAATATTCCCAAAAATCATTATAAAACATTGATATAACCCTTATATGATGCAAATATGATTGGAATATAAGCAATTAAAGTGCAAAGTTCATGTATGCATTTTACATGCATCAACATCCCCAAGCTTAATCCATGCTCGTCCTCGAGTATGAAGATGATAAAACTAACATGGACTTTGCAATTTAATACTTAACAATGAATATCAAAGATGATTACTATTGCTACATATAGTCAAATGATTCATTCTTCAAAGGAGTAGCAATATGCAAATAGTTTATGAAGTGATATCAAGTATTCAAGACAAGGATGTTCATTGATAGTTCACAAAGTGTAACATGGTAGCAAGTAATATGGAACACATGTATGCATAATGATAAGTAGAACATCCTACAATGGTCATAGAGTGTAGATGAAAATCTGAATATGATAGGTGTACACTTTGGAAAGATGTATATGTGAGTAGAGGTAAAGCATGCATAAGTTTCATCCAACTTCCAAACTCTTCTACTTAAGTTAATGATTGCAATAAGGTATTCATTGGTGTCAAGCTCTCATTGCCCCTATCATAGCATCTTGAATGATTAAGGTTAAAGTGAAAGCAAATATGAGTAGTGTGCTTGATAAAGAATGGGTTGAATGTCTCATGCCCCTTGAATACAAGTACTTACACCATGTGTTACTCAACTTGGGAAACAAAGCAAGTTCAATTAAATATCATTGTAAGCATAATAGTATCATCAAGAGCGTCAACTGGGGTACCTCTTGTCCCAAGATATGGAACAAGCCCATATCAAAATGACAAGACAAACAAACAAAATGAACAATCTCAACACCCTTTTTATTTACCATTTGGAATAGTTTTTTATTGCAAGGTGTATCACAGAAGGTTCACCATAGTATGTAAGTAAATTTCCACCATGAATGATGCATGGCTTAGATTAGCGGCCCAGGCGTCTCTCTAACCATTTACACAAACTCATTTAAACTCACTCTATTTCCACATTTATTTCAACATGATAAGCATCCATAGACAAAAGCACATGATATCAACTAAATGAGATGAAGAGCGTGTTGAAAGCTTGCCATGTGACAGCACATATGGGCTAACTTCCAACCCAAAACATTCATCAAGCCACAAACATCATAATCTTAATCACAATGGGTCAAGTTTTATTATGCAAATAAAAGAACATTGTGCATCAAGTTCGTGAGAGCTATATAACCAATTTTTTTCCATTGCAATCAATAACATAAACATTTTCATTCAGAGGTAAGATAACACAAACAACATGTTAAACATACTCGGAATAGCATAAAGCCAATAGGTAGATATGGTGGACTCACTGGAATAACTTTGGTTGAAGGTGTTGGAAACAAGTTTTTGCTTGTTGGAGTTTTTGGGCTAGCAAAAGGGAGAAAGTTGACCATCTAGATGCATGCATGAGTGTCCATAGAACTAACTAATCCATGTTAAACCAAGTGAAATAACAATCAGCACCAAAACATGAATAAGTGATAGCTCTACAAAAAGAATTTGCAAACTATTACTCATAAACAAGCTCATGAATCATGCAACTATATGTATCATTAAAAATCAAGTCAAACATCCCTTTTCCCAATCTTATAAAAGCATCCAACATATTTCAACCCATATTTCCAGTAGCTCTCTCATATATAATGATAGTGTGGTGGTCTCTCAAGACTCAAACAAAAACAAAAAACGACGCTCCAAGTTTATGCGATAAAGTGTTTCGATCGAAAAACAGAAGTTGGACGTGTGCAAACCGAGAGTGTGTAGGTCCAGCGGGGTTGTCTTCACATCCCCAAGCTTATGGTCTTCACCATCCTTGGATAGCTCTTGGTGCATCTCCTCCAATCCCTGTGAAAAAACTTCAAAACACCGTTTCTCCCATCTCTTTTCTGTGGGGTGCATTAATAGTGATAAACAAATAGGTTTCTTGCTGCATATAATCCTTGAACAAAAATTCATATGATGTCCAGAAAGTGTATAATGTTGTATGCCTACTCATAAACTCAATTGGATCAAAAAGATTCAACTTAAAAGCTCAAAGCATGCATCAAACAAAATGGGACAGAATCTGTCCAGAAAAACAGCAGCAGCAAAACGTATTTTTCTACCCTACCAAACTTTCTCGAAAAATTCCGAAAAATTCATGCATACAGAGGATGAAAAGTTGCAACTACAGTTCAAATATGAGAATTAAAAATCATACCGTGCACTGACTCGTGCAGGAATAAAATCTCCGAACGCTATAAGCAACTTTTTCAAACCAAAAAGGGTAAAACTTGGCACTTTATTAAAACTCCAGAAACTAAACTAGCACAAAGTCTCTTGTTACAGCAAGAGGACACAAAGAAAAATCACACACAAAAATAACCGGGTTGCCTCCCGCAAAGCGCTTTCTTTATAGCCATATAGCTAGGCTTCTTACTTGTTGTTTATCGAAGATGAAGCTCATGAGGGAGCTTGAATGATGTGCCCCTCTTCCTTGGGAAGTGTTCCATGCTTATACCAGGGTCCCATGTTGCTCTCAAGCCAATGAAATAATAGTCAAGTTGAAACCTGGTAGAGAGAGAAACAAAACACAAAGGTAATAACAACGAAGTCTAACTTCTTTCTATGCATTGGCATTTTGTATATGAATGAAGTTTTCCAATAATATTAACAAAAGTTACTTGCAGCCCATAATTATTAGTAGCATAAAGAGGGTTCTCATAACCTCCTCTCTATGCATGTAAAATGCATACATGAACTTTGCACTTTAATTGCTTATATTCCAATCATATTTGCATCATATAAGGGTTATATCAATGTTTTATCATGATTTTGGAAATATCTCAATGATTTCCTATTTTTATGGAATTAACCCTGCACAGTCAGAAAACCCCGTTTTCTTATTTTAATGTTTCAGGGACCCAAACGTCAACGAAATCACCTGGAAATTTACGGGCGTCAATATTTGGAAGGAAGAAGACCTGTGGGCGAAGGAAGCGAACAAACGGAGGTCCGAGGACCAAACGGGGGTGGCCCACGCGGCCAGGTACTGTGGCCGCGTGGGGCCCACTCGTTTGGCCCTCGTGGCTCCGTTGCCGTCGATCTTTGCTCCACCGACATAGTTTTGACCTAAAAACGCCTATAAAAAAGGTCCCCGACGTTCTCTGGAAGGAGCGCCGCACAAACACAGAAACACCGAAACGGAGATCAGGAGCTGCAGATTGGAGGGGGAAAACTCCGGCAGGGCGCTGCCGGCGTGGTCTCCATCTTCTCCATCGACTTCTCCACCGTCTCCATGATGAAGAGGGAGTAGTCCACGTCTGGACTATGGGTTTGTGGAATTAACTTATGTATCTCTCCTCTCTTGAGCTTCACTAATTAGCACCGTATGAGCTGCTGAACATGATTACGGTCACCGTTGTAATACCTTTGTGGTGGATCTTTATGAGTTAATATATGTTTGAGATTGCAATGTTTGTTTCAGTTATGAGTATACATGCATATTATGTACCCCGTTCTTGTCTACTTGTTTTGATCAAGCATGTTTATGAGAGCGTGTGTGGGGAACGTGTGCATTAGTTGGAGTAACGAGGGGTGGCTAGTGCAGTGAACGTGAGAGAAAGTTCTGCGATCCACTTTGGTATCTTTACCTTACTTTGTTGCCTCACTAGGGATAACTAAAATACCATGCTACCGGGGATGTGGGCGTGACCATTGCCACTACTCCATGACTAGATCTAGCATGTTCTTATTTTCACTTCATGTCATGATACTTAATGCTATACTCTGAGTTATCTTAATTACTGAGGTGTTATGATTTAGTTCGCATCTTGGTGGAGTATAAGAGAGGTTAATAACCAAAAGATCTCTATGTTAGGACGTGATGCCCATATATCTAAGTAACTTGTTATCAAACCCTGTGTTGCAATCTCATATGTTAACTGTGTGTTCCATTGTCTACCACTTTATAAGAGAGAGTGCATTTGTGAAACCATGAACCCCAGTCCATTTTTAATCATAAGAAACACCTTTCCAACACCATATACCACTTTTCTATTTTCAGCCATCATTAAATCCGAAAATACAAAAATACTTTTCATCTTGCATACATCATTCAAAAACCCAAAAATATCATTTATCATTGCATCCACCATCATTGCATATTTATTTCTTGTTTGCATTGCATAACTATCCTGATATCATTCTTACACCTTGTGCTTGACAACCACAGGTGAGGTTGAGGACCAAAACATCTAACCTTGTTTTGTAGGTAACCAAAAGAAGGATAAGAAGATAAATCTACCACTTCAGATTCCCCGAGAGTTCGATATTAAACCCTCGAGTCACCCCTCGTGGGGAAAACTGTCTTCCACTTACTATACACTCTGCACTTGGAGTCTCAACCTAATCCCGTTTATTTGTGCAGGCATCAAGACTTGCTCTTCGGGATCATCACTCTCTCATAATAGTTGCAAGTAATAGAAGTGTATTCAACCATATAACCAATAGGATCTTCCAATTTAGATAATTTAGGCACATAAAGAGGATCATTAACGTTATTTTGGAATTCATTAGCATGCTTCCCTCTTTCAAAATAGTTATTAAGATCAATATCAAGTTTAATATCATGGTTGCAACAAAGATTTGGAACTAAAGATAATTGCAATCCACATAAGTATTTCTCAACATAAGCAAATTTCTCCTCTATGGTGTAGTTAGGAGAATTCAAGAACATAGCATGACTCTTATTAGTAAGAGTATTTTCACAAACAGCAGGTATATCATTTTTATCCTCACATAAAGTAGTAACAAGTTCTAAACATGGAGGATTATCAATAAGCATAGGACCATCATCTAAAGCATTATCATATAACATATTTAAGCAACACTCCTCATTATTATCAATAAGTTTACCAACAAAAGGTTTTTGAGTTTGAGTGTTACTATCATATGTTGATGTGAAGTTGGGGGATCCAACTCTTCATTCTCCAGTTGTTCTTTTTCAGCATCTTCTTGAGATTGCATGGGCATCCCCAAGCTTAGGTTTTTGTCCTCTTCTTCCTGCAAAATATTAGTTCTTTCCATGGCAGCAAGAGTTAACTTTTTACGTTTAATAGCATCTGCTCGAGAAAAAAATCATCAGCTTCTTGTAATATTTCAAGTTCCTCAAGTGTAATGTTGCAAGTTCCTCAGGTGTATAATCAAACAGAAAACCCATAGCAAAAGTAATGAAGAACTTACACCCAGACAAGTTTAAAGGAACCTCCCCAAGCTTAGTCTAGTGCACACAAGAATAGAAACTTAAGCGCTACGCTCCCCGGCAACGGCGCCAGAAAAGTACTTGATTACCCCCAAGAGCAGGGGATCACCGTAGCACCTCTCGTTTGTGGAAGTTACACTGTACACAGAAGCCGAGGCAAAAGAAGCTCGGAAAATGATGTCGATCTGCTCGAAGAAGCACGAGAACTGGCCTTATCTCGGTCAGCAATATATCAGCAAAAATCTCCGACGCTATCATAGCCAGAAGATAAATCCCCGTGTATTCCGAGAAGGAGATTTGGTGCTTAGGCTGGTGCAGCGTAAAGTCGGCATGCACAAGTTATCACCTCCATGGGAGGGACCGTTCATTGTGAGAAAGGCTCTGCACAATGATGCATACTATCTTATAGATGCAAAGAAACCAAGGAAGGACAGGATGGACAAATCCGGAGAGGAAACCAAACGACCCTGGAATGTGGCTCTGCTCCGTCCCTTTTACTCTTAAGGGCGCAATTTCAAACAGCTGCGGTGGAGGCTCGGGTCAGTAGGAGCAGTGCGAGCCGCAGGAGCAATCTCGGTCGTAGGATCGACCGTCGTGGTGGTTGCCGGGTTGCCGGTGATGTCGGATGCTGCTTCCGAAGATGTGTCGGCTGCTGTCGGCTTGGCAGTGTCGGCTGCTGCGGCAGTGGCAGTATTGGGAGTGTCAGCCTCGATCTCCTCGTCAACTTCCTCTTCCTCGTCATCATCCTCTTCCTCTTCGACGTCATCTTCTTCATCGTCGGAGTAGACTGGGCCAGGAATGAGAGATTGGGTTTGAGCATAGCTGGCCATGAAGGAGGCTGCTTCCTTGCGGCTCTGGATCAGTGTTGGATCTGACGTCCATTTCGAGTCAGAACGTAGGGATTTCAGTGCATTAAGGTCGATGGCCTCGTACCAAGAAAGCACAAAAGTCAGAGCTTGATCTGCACCGGCACGAGCTGAGGAAGATCTCCACTCTCGGAGCCTTGTCTCGGCGGCCAGCAGGTGATTACCCCCAAGAGCAGTGGATCACCGTAGCACCTCTCGTTTGTGGAAGTAAGGTATCGATCCGCAGGAGCAAGAAGGAAAAGTTATCTATTCCCTACAACTAAAGTGTCACAAGTTTTAGTTGATTATGCACTAAACAAGTTTAAGGAGCAAGGTGGTTGATTTGATGGATGGAAGTTTTAATGTAACCAAGCAAGAGTGTAAAAGTGTCCCAATCCTCTTCAATGCAAGAGGACAAGACAAAGGTTTTCTCTTATAGGAACAATGGACATGGGTTCATGGGTTCACTTAATCCTCTCTCTCTCATCTATGGTGATTATCACGTTATAGATAAAGTACACATAATTGTCATGTTTTAATGGTAGCTTTTATAACGGCTACATGTCCTAAAACACATAGTTGAAAGAAATACTCATTTGTGTTGCTAGTGTCACCCTCGTAAGGCTAGCGTGGTTGCTGTCACACCCACATCATACTTCTCCCTTTTTACCCCCAGATAAAGGATGTTGGACGGTACTGTGTCACTCAATACCTATGCCTTCTGTCACATTGGCCACCCAGTACCCACATACATCATACTTCATAATGGATAATATTCTAAACACAGTGCAATGATTTATATTTCGTGTGTGTGACCACATCTCTCTCATCTATCTACACTTGGTGGTGTCAATCACCTCATGATAAAGATAAACAAGGCATTATGCATAAATCAAACCATCACATGCATCATAGAATATCTCCAAAGTATGACAAGTCATAAAAGATCCAACACAATAGTAAATGCATAACAAATATTATCTCACACCACAATATCCACCATGGGAATTACATAGATGACCGTAATCATGTTCAGCAGCTCATATGGTACTAATTAGTGAAGCTCAAAGAGAGGAGAGATACATAAGTTACCACCACAAACCCAAATCCAGGGGGTGCACTACTCCCCCTTCATCATGGAGACGGTGGAGAAGTCGTTGGAGAAGGTGGAGACCACCCTGGCAGCGCCCCGCCGGAGTTTTTCCCCCTCCAATCTGTAGCTCCTGATCTCCGTTTTGGTGTTTCTGTGTTTGTGCGGCGCTCCTTCCAGAGAACGTCGGGGGACCTTTTTTATAGGCGTTTTTAGGTCAAGACGATGTCGGTGGAGAAAAGATCGAAGGCAACGGAGCCACGAGGCCCAAATGGGTGGGTCCCACGCGGCTACAGTACCAGGCCGCGTGGGCCCCCCTTGTTCCCTCGAGCCTCCGTTTGCTCGCTTCCTTCGCCCACAGGTCTTCTTCCTTCCAAATATTGACGCCCGTAAATTTCCAGGTGATTTCGTTGACGTTTGGGTCCCTGAAACATTAAAATAAGAAAACGGGGTTTTCTGCCTGTGCAGGGTTAATTCCATAAAAATAGGAAATAAATGAATATTCCCAAAAATCATTATAAAACATTGATATAACCCTTATATGATGCAAATATGATTGGAATATAAGCAATTAAAGTGCAAAGTTCATGTATGCATTTTACATGCATCAACAGGCACTTGGATAACTCGGCGATGGTAGCTGGAGTCGCGGACTCTGGCCATAGAATCCGGTAAACCCGGATACCAGCTTCAAGGAGCTCAGTACCAATGCACCTCAGAGGAGATATGCGAGCATCCAGAGCCGTCAGATGATCTTGAATGTCCCATTCCTCCGAGATCGGGCCAGATTCTGCTCTTTTTTCTCGTGCCTTGTGGGTAATGTTTGCTGCAGCGTCCTTGGAATGGGAGAAGTGTTCTGAAGAAATAAAAGCTATCACCGAGTTAAGTCATATATACCGGCATATATCTAATGTCGGTAGAAGCAAAGGAAATGAAAAGAAAGGATAAAGGAAACTTACTGTCCATCTCGCTGTTGATCCGGGTGAGCTCGGCCAACCAGCTGTTGCATTTAGCCTTGAGGGCATCCAGTTCTTGTTGAGCCGAGGTGGCGCGGACCTTGGTCTGGTCGAGGAGCTCCTTATGCTTCAAAGCATCTTCTTCCCGCTGCATCAGAGCTATCTCCATCTCGGACTTCTGGTTCTGAACCCGTTCAAGCTCCTTCTAGAGCCGAGACACTTCATCTCTTTCCTTCTGGAGCGCAACGTTGTGCTCGCGACTTGGGCCTCTGTCTCGGCTATTGAGGGCAGCAAAAGAGAGATATGGGGAAGTTAGGTTGAGGTAACTTTGAGCAAAAAATTTATGACAGTAAGAGAGAAAGGTACCCTTGTTCTTCAACTCCTCCTGCAACTGCTTGTAGGAGTTCCTGAGCTTCTTGTGATCCAAGAGCAGCTTCTGGAACACCTAGGTCCGAGTATTGGTGCAGTCCTGAGAAAAGAGAAAGTGTTAGTGTTATTATGAAGATTCACGCCGAGTACACTCGACATGAATCTCGGGGACTGGGTATCGGAATTTTTGAAGATTCAAGCCGAGTAAACTCGACCTGAATCTCGGGGACTGGATGTCGGAATTTTTGAAGATTCACGCCGAGTGATCTTTACTCGGTCGAGCATCAACCACTCGACCCGAATCTCGGGGACTGGGATAATATATATCTATTATCTATTATAAAAGAAAAAAGAGCTAAGCCGAGGAAGGTTCACCTCGGCAATCTTGCTAGCTTTAAGGACCGCAACCTGCAGCGTGTGCATGGACTGCGCAAGCTCGCTTGGGCCAGCTGGATGCCGGGACGCCGGGTTCGGGGAAGAAACCTCGCTGGTATCGGCAGCATTCCAGTCCATGTTATAATGCTCCACCGAGCCCAGGCTGTTACCGCTGAGTTCGCAGCCGGGGAAACTCCCAGCCAGCAGCTGTGACAACTCTGGAGACGGATGCAGCTAGAGCTTGGGTCGGAGTCAGCGCCAGTTTTTTATTCGGAGTGGCCGGCACTTTCCTGGTGGCCAATTGTCGTGGCTGTGTCGGCTTTGGCGGTGGTGCTTGTTTCTGGGATGCCGGTACGGAAGATGTCAGTGGTGGCGGTGGCTGCTGCTGTGGCTGTTGCTGCTGTGGCTGCTGTTGTTGTGGCTGTGGCTGCTGCTGTTGTTGTTGTGGTTGTTGCTGCTGATCCGGTGCGACCGGAGTTTCGGTCCGCTCCATCGCGGAGTCCGTGATGTGAGCACCGAGATCAGCATCTCGGTCAAGGGCCGAGGTGTCGGTATTGAAGGCAACCGAGTCCATGACCTCGGTTTCTGAGGCGTCTTGGCCTCCTCCAGGTGCGGCATCGGAAGTCGGCGGCGGTATGTCGGCTGGAGTTGTGTGTACTCCGGTGTCGGTTGACCGAGATACCGCTGGCGGCGGAATAGGTGAGCGCACGGAGGATGCACTCTGACTGACCTCAAGGGCGGCACTGCATCGAGACAGGAAAAGATGTTACCTCAGGGTAATATTATCTTAGTTAAAGGAAGAAAGGGAAACGAGTGTATATCGGCAAAGGATATCTTACCCTTCTGTAACTGGCGGCATCTTCTTGCCCCGTGGCTTATGTCCCGATTTCTTCTGCAGCTTCGGTTTCTTCGCTGCAGGGTCTGGGCTGTTGAGGTCCCGGTATCTGAGGTACCGGTCACTGCACGTTTGCGAGATCCGCCTCGGTTTCCCGTGGTAGCAGGGCGTGTACTTGGAACCTGGCCGCCCGGGTCAGCTGGTGCCGAGGATAGTGGGTAAGCAAATGCGATGGGACGAACATCAAGTGCCTCTAAAATTTCACAATCATCGTCATCGTCATCTAACCAATCTCTGATTGAGGCTCGGGCTTGAGGCTTACCCGAGGCAGGGGCGCCAGCAGCCGGAATCGGCATATGATCCTCATCGTCCGGGTCTTCAACCTCGGTGACGGCCGGGGCAGGTAGATCTTGGCCCCATTTGGCGGAGGGATTCACTCCGTCTTCAGTCTTTTGCCGAGCAAATCTCTGCAAATCAGACGCAATAAAACCGGGTTATTCTAGGAGCCAAATATGGTGCCGACATAAGAGTTGTCTCGGCAGGCAAAATATGTCGGTCTAAATTGCAAATCACTTACTTGCTCCGGAAGCCGAGTTCTATCATGGGGTTCTTTACCCCATTCCCATTCCTCTGTCATCCGCGTCCTGGCGATTGACTTGACGCGTTTCCGGACGGCGGCCTTGCTCAGCTCATGAGTGCTGACCCGAGTAGGGTCGTATTGGCCACTCATGTGGCAGATCTTGTGAAGTCGGTTTTGGAGGGGGGAGACTCGGCGGCTAATGAAGGTTCTCAAGAGATCATCGCCTGTCATCCCTTCCCTCTGGAGCTGATTGACGATCTTGTGAATCTGGTTGATCTCGAGATTTGTCTCCTTCGGGTTGAACTGCCAATTAAATTGCTCCGTGGGGGCACCGATACTGAATGTCGGCAGGTTCAAGAGATCGACATTGTCCGGGCTCTTCACGTAGAAGAACGTGCGCTGCCACTTCCGGCATGACTCCAGGCCTTGAATCCGAGGAAAGATGGAGGCTTTCCGAGGTATAATTGTAGCGGCTCCGCACGGGGTCATCTCCTTGGGGAAGTTCTTGTTTTCCGGATCCGGAACACTCTGCTTCCGGAGTTGGAAGTATTTGGCCCAAAGTTCAACGGTGGGCCAAAGACCGAGATATCCCTCGGAGAAAGAGACATATGCCGAGAGAGTGGTGATAGCGTTGGCTGGAAGGTGATGGGGTTGAAGATGAAACCGATCTAAGAAACCTCGGAAGAACGGGCTCGCCGGGAGGCCAAAGCCGCGCTCGAAATGCGCGACGAAGACCACACGCTCGCCGATTCCAAATTCGGCTCAGCCTCTTTGCCAGGGGCCGGCATATCACCTCTTTCGGGATACGCCGAGTTCGGACCAGCCAATCAATCTCTTCTGGGAGACGTCGGAACCTTCCCACCCAGCGCGCTCACCCTCCTCGACGGCGGCGTCGGCGGGATCCGCGGCGTTGCTAGAAGACATCGTGGTGGCGCGATGAGGAAATGAAGGCCACGCACCCGTGCCGGCGGCGAAAATCTGCAAAGAGGCAAGGATTCACCGGCGGTGAGCATCTCTCGATGTGTATGCGGTGGAGGAAAAGAAACACCAAAGAGAAACTAAGAAGAAAATCTATGGAGAAGATCTAAAAGAAACCAATGAGCAAGAATCTATGAGCAAGAAACTAAATCCTAGCCGCGGGAGATGCTACGGGCGAGCAGCTTACCGGAGATACGGCGGCGGCGAGGCGAGGAACGCAAGATGCGCCGGTGGAGAGCTTGGCTCGGCGGCGGCGTGAAGAACTCCGGTCGGCGAGGGCTCGTGGGGTCCGGCGTCGTGCGGTGGCGGAGTGCTCTGCGCGGTGGCGGCGAGGTGGAAGAGAGAAGAAGAGAATGGCGAAGAAGAGGAGGAGGGTTGCCCCGCTCCCCTATTTATGGGCGTGGGAGGTGTGCGGTTAGCGAATTTACCGCGCACGATCCCCGTAACCGCCGCGCGGATTAAATGCGCACGATCTACGCGGTTTGCGGTTAAAACGGCCGCACGTTCGGCCACATAGTGGGCCGCAAAGTGGAAACCGCCCAGGGCGTGGTTAGTGGCGCAGTTATTGGCGCGAGAATCGAGGAGCCGCGCTGCGGTCAAAGCACTCAAGTGCGCAGGGGACGTGACAGCTCGTGGGGCTCGCGTGACGTGGGCGGCGTGTGCGCAGAGGCATGTCTGTCCGCGCACTGGAGCCAAGGCGACACGCGAGTTTTGCTGCCACGTGCAATGGCAAGATCTTTGAAAAGATCGAGGAAATCTTCTTGTGTCGGAGAAACCGACATAAGGGTAGATGTCGAAAGCAGTTGGAGGTTTGGTTCATGATGTTTAAGGTGGACCGACATAAATATGTCGGATAGATGGTCAAGTTGGTTTGGTTGTGTAAACCTGGTGTGGCCCTTCATCCGAGTCTGCAGGACCGCACCAGTTTCGGGGACTAATGTCGGGGGGCTACCCCGAGGTAGGGGCAATGTATGGTATAATTTATGTCCAAGAGTGGACCAAGGTACAGTGAAACCGACATAACCAGGCCCAGAAGGGGCCGGGATATGATGCCGGTGCAAACCGACATATGCTGACCGAGATAACCAGGCCCAGAAGGGGCCGGGATATGATGCTGGTGCAAACCGACATAACCAGGCCCAGAAGGGGCCGGGTTATGATGTTGATACAAACCGACATATGAAACCGACATATACTAACCGACATATGAATGTCGGTATCTTCGTGTCTTCTCTTATGTGCAGGGAGGAAAACCAAGGAAGGGAAATCCGGCATATCCTTGCCGGGTTAAAGAGAAGAGGCACCTTATGCCGGTTGGAAGTCAATGCAACGGTCACATCCCGCCTGACACGGGAGCATGGCAGGCGTCATGGCGCGGGTACGAGGTGACCGGTCACACCTACCGCTGACCACGGGCGTACCTGGGAACAGAGTGCGAGGCATGGGCAGGCCACGTCCTGTCCGTGGCAGAGGACACATTCATGACCAAGCTGATGATGCAGACGCGCGTGGCTGCAGTGTAATGTACGGCACCAATCCTGTGACCCGGGGTACCAGTATATAAGGTGCCCCAGGCCCTACTGCGTGAGGGGACGAGAGACTCTGAGACACGGAGAGGAGATATTCTAGAGAGACACTAAGAGAAGCGCTGAGACAACGAGGTGCTAAGAGATCTTTCCCCCATAGTTATCTTCTTCTTCCTTGAGTGCATCACCATTGCCGAGAGCATACAGCTCGAGGAGCACCTTTGTATTCATGATATCCTGATATACTGAGACAGACAGGCAGGAGTAGGGGTCTTACCTCCTCACGAGGGCCCTGAACCTGGGTAGCTTGTGGTGTGCTTTGTGTCTTCTGTGTGTGCTCCTTAGCGCGCTATCCCTCCCCGGTTCCAACAGCGTCCATCGGCCCCAACTTAAGCCATCCTATGGCATCTGCCGTGATACCACCACGACAGTTGAGTTCTTCTTTGTTCTTACTCTCTTTTCCCCCCATAAGCATTAGTTGCTTTTGGTGGGATTTGAGAGTGAATGATTTGAGCACTTGTGATCTTGCCATTGCTTTTGTGCATCGGTTTGTGCTCTCCACGAGGATTCGTGGAAGTGAAAGTTTGTGAGCTTGTTACTCTTGAATCTTTGGACCCTAGACGCCTTTGTGGTGGTTGAGACCTCTTGTGGTCACTTGTAGCTAGTTGGGAGCCCCCAATTCAGTTGTGGGTGTGTGCCCCGGATCGTTGTTGTAAAGGTTCCGGATTCCGCCTTGAAGGATTCCGATAGTGGAAGGTGAACCAATCCTTTGTGGTGCGGTTCATCAGAGAAGAAGGTGAGCCTATTGTGGCGTTGAGACCAACCTGTTGTGGTGGTCTCACACCTCTCCAATGAGACGTACTCCCCTAAAAAAGAGGAACTCGGGAATACATCCTCGTCTCCGCATGCCTCGGTTATTTCTATACCCGAGCTCTTTACTTATGCACTTTACATTGTGATAGTCTTCGTGCTTTAAGTATTCTATATTGCTATCACATTGTTGCTTGTCTTGCTTAGCATAAGTTGTTGGTGCACATAGGTGAGCATAGTATATTTAGATTGTTGGCTTGTTAATTTAAACACCTAGTTTTATTCCGCAATTATCAAGCCTAAATCGGAAAAGATTTAATCGCCTATTCACCCCCCCCCCCCCCCTCTAGGCGACATCCTTGTCCTTTCAAGCTGGACGGGATCTGAACCCTCTGGCCAGTAAGAAAAGAGTTTTTTGCGCTCCTTTTTCATCGTACTTTATGGTGGGTGATGCGGCTTACAACAACCCGATGGGAACCCCAAGAGGAAGGTGTATATGTTGTGACTCCACCATTATCTTCATTATTCTCCTCGAATCAGACTTTCGTCCTACTTTATGAATAAAGCCACACGGTCAAACCGACAGAAAATGATGTGGGAACCTCTTACAAAACAGATCAAAGAAAAACAAAACGTATAGGAGTATCCACACCCCGGCAAAACACCGAAGACTACTAACTAGAGGTGCCACCGCGCCGGCGCCGCCTTATGAAATCACCAGACATAGTCGCACCACACCCACCAAGTTGTCGCTGGAGAAGGCCACCTGCGAAAAACATAAACAAATAACCATTAACATCTTGCTCATTTCTCTGTATTCTCCGCGGGTCACCAATCCATCTTGCTCAACCTTTGAATATTTCCTTCATGCTCAAGCAAATGATTGGTCGTTAAATCATGTTGTTATCAACATCAAAACATTTAATGCCCAGAGAAATAAACTAAGTAAAATACTAGAATGAACTTTGGTACATCAGAATACACTCCCTATAACTTACCGAAAATACATCTTTTTAAGTTCCAAAAATACAATATAAATCCCATAGATACATTTTGATTTAAAACTAACCCGTGCAAATTTTTGTAAAGAAATACGGCCGTATGTGATCTACAAAAAAAATTGAAAAAATGAAAGTACAACATGATAAATTGTGTATTGAACGGTAGCTTGAAAATCCTTTGATTTTTGCTCATGATGCAAGCCGACATGTTTAAGTTTCAAAAGTTATAGGCACAATGCAATTGATATTTTTCGTATTTGTTAAACTGAAGTAATCTGAATTTTGCTAAAACTAAAAGTCGAGATCGGATGTACTACAAAGGTTTTAAATACTCCCTCAAGATTTCATCGGAGAAAAGACATGTTTTTTCTTGTATCTCGTGCGCGTCATATATACAGGTGAGCATGCATGCACGACAACAAACTCGATCCCACTGACAATGTGCATTCCACTTCGATCCACACAACAATAAAAAGAAAGCGTCCCGTAGTTCGACCGGCATCGCTGATATTTATCCGGCATCGGAGCAAGACCGCCTGAAGTGAACGTCGCACGGCCACTCACCAGCATAACAATTTCGATTCCTCATCAACACCTGACCTGCAGCACAGATCAGATAAGTTCTGCGGTCCCAGTTCATCCTTCCCCATTGGGGCATTCTTATCCCCACAGTTTCTTTACCACTTTCGGATCATCGGATCACCGCATTCCAAATCTGGAAATTTTACTACGTTTACTTGTCTCTGTCCCCAAATCGAGAGTGTGCTGGGTTGCTGGCGAACAGTCCGTTTAGTGGATGTAAAATTTCTGTTCCGTTTCGCTGCGTGCGCACAGGGATCTTCCCCCCAGACTTTCCTTATGTTCACAACTAAATTCAGGAAATGTGGTAAAATAGGTTTACGCAAATAGTTTCGAATTTGGACAGCCATCCAAATAGTTTCAAATTTGTATCCTCCATGATCAGTTGCAAATATTTTCCGCAATTGGTTACGTAGTGTTGAGCACAAGTTTAGAACACTAATTAGGGTGGAAGCGATGGCCGGTATATATATATGGTCACTCTGGCTGAGTAGAAATGAAAGGTTTCTTCTGATAAAAATTCTTCTCTCATACAGGTAATCTACATATGCACCAGTTTGTTCCGTTCGTGGTCCGCATACGACCTTATGACAGTGTCTGCACGACTGGAAAATACGACGAGGAATATCTTTATCTGTCATGGATGGCAGCGTGATTTTTAGATTGCCCCCCAGCGATATAGGGAGTTACTAGTTTGTTACTTGCCTATGTACTTTTATTTTATTTCCAGTCTGTTATGAGGCAGTTGTGTGCATCCTAACTATGTAGACCGTAGACCGGACGTAATGATTAAACCTTTTAAGTAATAAAATTCCCATTATCAAAAAAAGTTTCACCACTACAAACTAAATCTGGAATTCCATTGTCGCGTCTACGAAACAAAGATGGTTTTTGTGAACAATAATTTCAGAATAATTTTTTTTTTCTAACGAGATACATGTTCATGTATTCTATACATGTGTACAAAGTTCCGTGAATAAAAAGATAAGTTTGTGCATTGGGCAAAGTAACAAAAAAGGTGCTCTGGAAACAACTTTCAAAGTAACAAAATTGTATTTTAACATATGCTAAAAATATATTTTCCAATGAATATTACATATACAACAATAACATAGACACAGGTACATTTATAGTAATTCTACACTATATTGATAGTAACATTTTCTGAAATTTTGCTTCAGTTTTACCTTTTTAGTTCTTATATAAATCAAGAAATTTGTAATATGTTATATAAGTTTTTGTAATCCGTTGTCGAGATTTACTTTATGCGAATTAAGCTTCCATGGGATGACTGGTCGCTCTATGTTACATCTTGTCCAACTAGTGACCACCATACGTTGAAACTTTAGTTCGTCTACCGTAATTTCTGCAGCCCATATAGACGTGACGATGTTAGAGATAAATTGGAAGTAAGCAGGGACAAGCATTCACCATCATGAGGGAGGGGAGCAGAGAGAGGGCCTCAACAAAAAATAAGTTTTACTCCTTCCGTTCTTGTGAACATGGTGTGCATGATTGCGGCGATTAAAGAGGGATAAGAAAGGATTAAAGTTTCCAAAGTAAGGATTAACTAGTTATGAAAGTTCTTCAGGATCAGCTGACCCAATGCTATAGTGCTAGCACCGCCCTTGCAGTAGCTGCACGTGTGCGCTTAGTAAGATTTGATTGTGTGAGTGTAGCCCAAAATTGAAACTTTATCCAAAAAAGCCCAAAATTGAAAATCCCTTGTTAATCTTCTAGCATTGGGAGACATACATATAACTTCGTGTGTGTGTGTGTTGATGAACATATTTATGTTGCTCGTTGCTCTAAAAAGCTTGTATATGTGGGTTATTTTTAATTGCCTGGCACCATTCATATTAAATACATAGTGGTTGAATACATTAGGTAAATCTTTCATCAGGGTTTAAATTGTACTCCCACCGTTCCAAAATATTTGACGTGGATTTGTCTAGATATGGATATATCTATACACTAAAACATATCTAGATATATTCGTATTTAGACAAAGCTAATTCAACTATTTTGAAACGAAGGGAGTACAAATTAACACCCTTGGCAACACGGAACGAAATTCTAACCACCAGAATTTGGAAAATTACACTGAGAAAATTATAAGATTTTAGAAACCTGAGCAAACGAGTTGGCATCCATACGATCTTTTGTAGATGGAACTTGCAGGCTGTGATGCAACTTAGGGCTCACAGTGTCCGTGTACGCGTAGTAATAAGTTGGGGAGAAGAACCGACCTATAGCCAGGCAGCTGCTTGGGAGCCATGGATAAATAAAGGAACCACGATCGCACCAGCCCTGAGGTGTACAATGACCTGGTCAATGGCTGGGCCCCACCGCGCTCCCGTCGCTCTCCTCCCCTCACCCCCCCTCCCTTCGCCACCACCCCCACGAGGCCACGAGAGAGACGAGACGGACAGAGAGGCAGACGGGCACGGCGGCCGGAGGAGGCTAGCTAGCTGGCGGGTATGGCGCGGCGCGGGCGTGTGGAGCTCCGGCGGATCGAGGACCGGACGAGCCGTCAGGTGCGCTTCTCCAAGCGCCGCGCGGGGCTCTTCAAGAAGGCCTTTGAGCTTGGCCTCCTCTGCGACGCCGAGGTCGCGCTGCTCGTCTTCTCCCCCGCCGGCAAGCTCTACGAGTACTCCTCCTCCAGGTGCATGCTCGCCGAACCGCACTTGTTTTCTACCTGCTCGAATCACTTGCTTCTCTACAAGTCTACAGGCACTAGAATTCGCCCGATAATTAGGGTCGCTCGATTGCTCTCCGATCCCAACATCTGAATCCGGGAGCAGACAGCTGCTCTGCTCTGCTCTGTGCGCGCACGCCATATGCTCGAGATCGAGAGAATCCCTGAGAGGTCTACCATGACTCTGTTCAGGATCTTGGTAGTACTACTAGTACCGTCGCCGCCGCATGAACATGAGCTTGTTTAAGACGTTGCTAGCTTTCTTCAGAATGTCGTAGTATTGTTCCGGGGGCTCGTGGTTCCGAGCTCTACATGCCAGTTTTTTTGGGGTCTCGCGTGGCCACGGGGACGGGGTATGAGAGACAGAGGAGACCTGAGAGCCCGCGGTTGTGGGCTTTTCGCTTAGGTACTTGATCCCAGCCCGCAGCCCCGCATGGTGATTATGACTTTCTTAGAGCATCTCCAACCACAATGGCCAAATTTGGCCCCCAAACTGTCCGCGGACACGTCCGCGGACACGACCGGACGACCCCCAAAAACGTGCCGCTCCAGCCGTTCCCCTCAAAAAGAAACCCCCAAATCCATACAAACCCATGCAACGTCGGAGGGAGAGTTGATCAACGTAGATATATAGAACGTTGATACATAGTTCATCCGACAGCAGGTCGCCGGATTGACAAACATACTTACAAAAGTAAATTAGAGATGGGCAAATCTCACATCGGAGATTTGCCCTTGCTGGAGCCGCCGCCCTTGGACCGCTTGCGGAAGGTGAAGTACGGATCTTCGTCTTCCTCGTCGACTTGGCCGGCGAGGATCCGCACGGCGCGGGCCTGCTCCTCCGCGTGGCGGCGCGCATTGGCCGCCGCCTTCTTCTTCTTCTCTGCCTCCGCCTCCGCATCCGCCTGCGACAGCGCGATGGCCGCCTCCAGCGCTTCTTGGTCCTTGCGGCGGCGGCGGCGGGCGTCGGTCTCGGCGGAGGTGAAGGACTGCGCCACCAAATCGAGGGGGAGGTCCGCGTCAGCCCCGGCGACGGCAGCCGCTATGCTCAGCGACTGGCCCGCCCGCTTCGCCTGGCGGAACACTTTGCCCACCGTCTCCGGCGCCCGCGGCGGCGGCACCGGCAGAAGCCTCCACCCCTCCCCATCGGGAAGGATCCTCCATCCAGGAGGGGCTTGGACCGGAGGGAGACGACGACGCGGCGCGGCCGCAGACGCCGGAGCTGACCTGCGGCTGACGCTTGGCGGCGCCGCCGATCTACGCGCCGGAGCCGACCAGCGGCTGCATTGGCCACTGGCCGCTCCCGATCCACGCGCCGGCGTGCTCGAGTGCCCCTGTTCCTCCAGCGACCGGAGGACAGCGACGCGGTAAGCGAGGTCGTCGTCGGGGTCCTCCTCCTCCGCGCGTTGCTCGACCGCCGCCGGCGGCGCCTTGCTCTCCGCGTCCGCCGGCTCATCCCAGAAGCTGCTGTCCTCGGAGCCGCTCGACATTGCGGATTGGAGATGAGGAGGAATGGGGAATGCGGTTAGGGTTTTCTCGGGGGCTCCGATTTTATCACGCCGGCGACGCGTGGACACCGCCGGTCAGTGTTCTCCGACGGTCAGCCTTCATCCGACACGCGGGCCCAACTTGTCAGCGACCTGAGGGCGGACGCGTCCGGTCGCGTCCGGGCGGCCCCAAACCCGCCCCACATTTGGGCTGGGTTTGGGGTGTGCCGGACCGCCCGGTCGTTTGGGGCCGTTATGGGGGCCGCGGTTGGGTGGCGTTTTTTGGCCCAAATCCCGC
Source organism: Poa pratensis (assembly GCA_947311845.1). NCBI lineage: Eukaryota > Viridiplantae > Streptophyta > Magnoliopsida > Poales > Poaceae > Poa > Poa pratensis. The sequence continues at coordinate 47,686,858 of CAMZMU010000057.1, read as the reverse complement.
CCGGACCGTCCGCCCGGACGTATAGGGCGGGTTTGGGGCCTCCCCCTCAAAATTGGCCTAATACAACCATTGTCCTCAAATTGTGGGGTCACTTGCATGTGATTGGTGAAGAAAAAGAGAGAAAAATAAATGACGGACAAAAGAAAGGAAAAAAAAGGAAAAGGGTGGACCATGCGGACAGCCGTTTCCTACCCCAAACTCCCCCCCACATATGGGGTGTGTTTGATGTGTGCCAGACAGCTCGGTCACAAAAAACCACATCCGGACAGAAAAAGCCGGTTTGGGGAGCGTTTGGGGACCGTGGTTGCAGTGGCGAATCACGTTGAAGCTATGGGTAAGCTGACCCCACAGCTTTTTGGCAAATCCTTCATAATCATGTACGTTTTTACACTAAAAAAATCTAAGATTAGTTAAAATTCATGATAATCTTGGCTCTGACCCCACAGGATTAGCCTCCTAGCTCTGCCGCTGCGTGGTTGGAGATGCTCTCCCACCGGGAGCCGCCAAAATCGTGTCCGGCAACCCTCAATAACGTCCTCTTTGGGTGCCGGACATGTGTCCGGATGTTTGGGGGTGCTGCCCCCAGCAGCACCCCGAACGCCCGTCCCAATTTATTTTATCATTTCTATCTAAATTCTAAAAATATTTATTGCAAAGTTCAATAATAATTTAGATATAGAAAATGTATAAATTATTAGAACAATTCAAATTCTTCAAGTTCTCGAAAATAACACATGGAAATCAACCGGTTTCAATTTGTAGGACGGGAGTCGGGAAAGAACCTAATCCTTTGGTGCACTCTAACCGATGAAGCGGGCGGTGCCCCCGAACGCCCGCCCCAATTTATTTTATCATTTCTATACAACAATTCAAATTCTTCAAGTTCCTAAAAATAACACATGGAAATCAAACCGGCCCTGGTTGAACTGTTGTTTGCTTTGATCGCCCACAAGTGCGCCACGAGATCATTTTACAGTTGCTCGTGTGTTGTTTTATCACGAATTTGCCGATGCATGGTCAAAAAATTAGAAAACGTGACCGACATGCAAGGTTGTGGCTGGGCCATAGGCTCTTGGTATTCAAACACCTCGTTGATCAATGGCCTTCTTATATCTCGCTCACTCTCGATAATCATGTTGTGCATGATAACACAATCATTTAGGATCAAGATAGACAAGGTTATCGGAAAACAGAAAATCTAGCCTAGAGCACACCAAATGCCCGCCCCACATCTTTGCGGGCAGACTTTTGCTTATTTGCAAAATTGCAATTTCTCTCACCAACAGGGTTACGGATAGTTTTCACAAATGTTGACCAATTTGGATAGATGACATCCACAAGGTAGTACCCCTTGTCATAGTCATGGCAATTGATCATATACTTACCCTCTCGAGCTTGGCCTTGAGAAGGTCTGAGAACACCGGAGAGCGTTGCAGCACATTGATGTCATTGTGAGCACCGGCCATGCCGAAAAACGCATGCGAAATTCAATGATCATAATCTACCACACCCTCAAGTATCACACTCAACGCTCCATTATGTCCTGAACCTATACATCCCCTGGCAAGCAAATAGGTAGTTATTCCAATTCCAATGCATGCAATCGATGCTTCCAAGCATCCCGAAAATCCTCTTACTTGGCCTTGTGCCAAGAGACAAGTTGTGCCTTCTGCATTGGATGCTCTCATATATTGCCCTCCAAACACTGCCAACTGCCTTGCAAAACCTGTAGGTGGCTTCAACGGCGGTGGACTCAGACATACGGAGATAGTCATCCAATGAATCTGCGGGAATTCCATACGCAAGACACCATTATGTTACACCCCCTCGGTCGTTCGTGGTCTGGGGGTGAACATGGTCGGACCGTTTAAGAAGGCACCATTATGTTACACCCACATATTCATCGCTGTTAACAAGTTTAAAAGTGGATTAAAGCCAAACCGTTGGTAGAACAGAAGTTAGAGTACACTGATGGGTTTATTTTCAGCCTTATGACCTTATCTAGTGATTTGGTGTTCTTCATATGATCATTAGCGACAACAGCTCAAGCAACCGGCGAAGACTTCTCTATAGCGTAGATCATTCGCCTCGATTGTGCCTCCGCGGCGTGGCAACATGCAGAGGAGATCGGCACTAGGGGTGGCAGCCCTGGTTCATCAGTTGCGGTGGCCAGCCGTGATTATATGGACAACGTTGCAGCCAGATCTAGAGATGGTGTTGTCCTTCTACTCCACAAAGCTTCCGAGGTTTGAGGCGATATGGGACCCCCTCGAGGGACTGTGGAGCTTCCGAGGTTGGCGGCGATATGGGATGCCCCTCCATCTCCAGATCAGTATAATCCGGCTGGGTAGGTGCCCCGTGAGGTGTCGAATGTTCTCTTTGTGAACTCGTGTACGCTGCCATGCTATTATTCGTATTTTAGTGTGATAATCTACTTGCTTTTGAACTATTTATTCTGTAATGATTTAGTTTGTCCTTATATGATTGGTGGTACTTTTCTTTTGTTACACTATATCTAGATTGCCCAACCTTGTCCATATGTTCGGACTTTTCGTTCTATTGGTTGGTACAGGAAACTTAACATGGTATCAGAACAGAGCTTTTGGTTTCAAGTCTTGGTTTTCGGAATTTAGGATTACCTACCTTCTTTCCATCAGTTCAGACTTTTGCTTCTAGTGGTTGGCGCATAAAACTTAAAATGGTATCAGAGCACTGGTCTTGGGTTCAAGTCTCGGCTTCACACTATATGCTCTAGCCCCACTTCTCTCCACTTATTGGCCAACACGAGTCATATTATAGATTCTTCTGTTCACATGTGGCCTACACGAGTCACACGTGAGAGGGGGTGTTACGGTCTATGTGGATTACCCCTTCTCCATCAATTCAGACTTTTGGTTCTATTGGTTGGTGCATGAAACTTGATGTGTTTCGTCTTATTTTCTTGCTCTTACAGAAAGATTAGTTAACACAATTGTAGTGATTTTGTTGATCATTAAGTATAATCTTGCATGTTGTTTTGAGGACTATTCTCTTGTAAAGAAAACATAGTGTGTCGCACTAATTCACGCGCTATGTTCACACAGGTTGTTGAACAAGCTCTAGATGTTATAGAATTGTATTTACTTGTGTAGATAATCTATGTGTGTTTAATACTCCCTCCATTCTTTAATGTAGCTTGTATAGTTTTCTTGCACGAATATTAAGACGTCAGATATTGGCACATGGTGAACTCATTTGCCCCTGGAAAAACCAGGAGAGAGGAGTCCCTAATAGCCACATATTGAAAACAATTAGTCAAAACCCTCTGTTCCTGGTTGGAACTCGTTTGTGGATGTGTAAAATCCATAAATCGCAATGCACCCTACATCAAGGAACAGAGGGAGGAGGAAACACAATTTTTGAGCATTTTTGTTGTTTTATATCAATTTGTTTCATAACCATGCACGAGATTAGAACAAGTAGTTTATTATGTGCATGTTTCCATTAGCAAAGGCTTTCATGTTCTTCTTTTCTTTTAGTATAGTAGTATAAATTGGTTTTATGAATATTTTACAGCTTAATTTCCATCCTAACTAATTGATAATTCAACAAGATGAGTGTGGATTAAAATAGTATAATACTTACAACTCCACCACCTTCAAGTCCTCACGGATTCTAATTTACGTTTCTACCGCTAATGTAGGGCTCTCCCTACTCTCTGCTTTGGACAAACAAATAAACGAGTATATGTCTGGTCATTCAACTATTGTCTTGGTTTGATTAACATTCTGAACCGCAATACCACCGAGTTTGCATTCATGACTCCAGATGGTACTCCAATATGCCTCAAGGATGTTTATCTTGTTGATATTCCTCTACACATTACGTATCTAGTGCGGTTATTCTTATACACTTAGAACCTTGTAATACCCACCTCAACAAAAGAGGCTGCAGTTTCAGTACAACAATTGGTAGGTTGGGCATCCATATAACCTCCCATGACCCCAAAGGGACAATGGACTGTAAAATTCATGATGGGTTCATATGATGCCCTTGTCCATAACCTATCACTAGTGATGTATTAGATCCTGCTTTTGTGGAGCCCTAGGGAGGGCTTACCATTCCTATTATGGTGAAATCAATAGTTCGTGTTATTGAGGTGACACATGTCCATTTGACATGCTTGGACCAACTTCGTGACCAGAATAATAAAATATTCCCTTATGTCCAATGACATGTATTATCTCCTACGACGTTCAAGAGCCTTACAGAATCATTATGATGCTCGAGCCATCTCGAAGCGACGTATGTCCATTTGTCTCCTCTGAGTAATCTTTTGTAACCGTTCTAGCAAAGCTCCTAGTTTCTAATAATAATAGAAGATTTTCCTATGCCCGCACTGTTGGGCATCATGTCCCACGACCTTCAAAAGCATTTCTCAACTAAAGCGTGGACCTACGATCTTCGTGTTGTCACCTACGATCTTCGTGTTGTCACCCACCCTGACCTTCAAAAATTTCTCTCTGTCAAACCGGGTACTTTGAGTGGCTTAATTCCCAACTTGCTTTAGCCAAACCTAGGGTAAAGAAAATTCTTGTTATGTTTCCCCAACATGAGAAACCATTGATCGATTTGAGCATTTTCTTTCAAGCGATTTCTTGTTGGAGGGGCTCCAACTGAAAAATATGGTACCGAAGCTTCATATATTTTGGGGGTCCATGGCAGAGTCTATTCTGTATACGTGCAGTGAATGTAGATGCCAAAATTTTATTGTGTAATGATAACACCCTTGTTCGTGACATCCTGGCCAGAGCTTAAAAGGATTGATCGGATACTCGTACCAACAAGATACATCTCCTTTTCCACAAGCTCATTTTGAAAGAACCTCTAGGTTAGGTGTGCTTTCCCCGAAGTAATTAAGGGATGGGTGACCTTCCGGGAAATTTTCCGAGGTGCGCACGAGTGAGCACAAAGTGCGCTAGGAAGACATGTTGGTCTGTGAGGCTAGTCTAGAGATCCTATGTAGCTGCCATGATTAACGACCGCCAGCCCCGGGGTGGTTAGGGTGTTACATTTGGTATCAGAGTCGGCCTTCGCGGTTACACATGCATGTGTGGGTTAGGGGTGTGAACATGTCGGACATGTGTCGACACTTTAGAGTGTGCGGAAGTTCCTGAATTGGGAGTTGAGCGACGAGGACGTCAGTCCTCTAAGGGGTGTGAGTGACATCATTTCCATGTGCTTAATAGGATTGATAAGATCTTCATACCAACATGTTCCATCTTCTTCTCGAGAAGCTCCTCTTTAAAGAACATTTGGGTTAATCATGCTTGGCCCAGAGTAATTTGGGGATGGGTGATCTCACGTGACATTTCCCGGGGCGTGCACGAGTGAGGACAATGTGCGCTGGAAAGACATGTGTTGGTCTGTGGGGCTAGTCTAGAGATACTACACAGCTTCCAGGAGTAGAAACGCTAGCCCTGGGGTGTATGGGTTGTTTAGGTCCTCCTTTCGCGCCGTAAACCAAATGAGAGAGATAAGCTCGAGTATTATGTCCAATAGGAGATTAACCATATGAAGTGAGGTTTTCCTTTAGTGTCATAGCGGTCCTTTGCGGAGTTTTGCATTATCATGTTGAACCAACTCAACTCTTAGACCAATGCTCCAAACCAGGGTTTCTCCATTTATTGACCACGCAAAATATGTGAGTATGTAATAGTGCAATCTTGATAGTGGGATGCCTTTGCTAGTGTGGGAACACAATCACCACGCCGTACCTATTTATCTTTAAACTAATGCATTTATAAATCCTTTTGGAAGTTCTTGGTGCTTCTCTTAAGGTACCTAAAACACGGGTTGCAGCAAGGAACCAAAGCACACCGTGAACCTAAGGACTTCGAATATGGCCTAGTTGGACATCGTGGTATTCTTCACAGCGATCTCTTATGGAATTAATCTTGTAAAAAATGTCGATAGCATGGTGGCCGTAGAAACTTCACATCGACCTAGTTGTGATAGTCACCGGTCGCACCTATAGGGCCTAAAGCCTTTTTTCTCTTGGAAAGGCGTGTTCAAAGTGGCCCATACAATACCATCCCTTACCGACACATAGAACTATAGAAGTATTTCTGCATCTAGAATCATTGCCGTCAAAGACAACCCCTTGAGGAAAGCCTTTGACACCAAAGCTAGGTAAATTTGGACTCCATAGCCCCTATTTGTTTGTCGAAACAAATGACATCCTTCTACTTGCGATATGGTGTATTATAGTGCAACACATGCCTTTTTCTTGCATAGTAGGCCTTTGATGATAGTGATGCCCTCCTTTGACGCGTGTGTATCCTTTAGTTTCCTTGGCTTTCCGAACTTCTTCACTCAAGAGAGATAACTAATAATGATTCCTCTCTAGTTGTTTGTGAGCCCTAAGGCAAGGTAGGCTAGACCCTCTAGGAGGCTAGTATAGGAAAAAACTCAGAGAAGGATCCAATCTAGCAATTCTTCCTCCTTCTTATCCCTTTGGGATATGCTTTCTTTTATACCCTAGGAAATTTCTTGAAGAGGTTTCCACTGCAAGGTATTTAGCTTGTTCGGACCGTGGACTAAAGAGCTCTTTTACATGACCGTCGAGACCCATAAGGCTATTTCTCACTATCAGGCGACACATTTTGATTGACCGGGCAACATTACAAAGAGAGCAAGGCCAATTAGCCATTGGCTTGTCTTAGCTTCATATGAGTCTCCTTGGTGCGATTGACGGTGCTGAAAGGGAAGATAAGGTGATGATCAACATTGTACGTGATGATCAACATTATAAAGAGAGCAAGGCCAATCAACATTGTAGGTTGCTGATTGTTCTTGTAAAGGTATTAATACCGAAAGTGAGTTTGGGGGATCAATTTAGTTGCTTCCAGAGGTCCTCCATCTCTAGCCACACCACCTCTAGTCAATAGTTATGTTCAGTCTACACTATTGAGGCCTTTACCTAAACTGCTCCCCTCTCTCTGTCTAGGTTCGACAAGTATTTTGTTGTTACCTATACACACATCTACCCATAATGCCTACGTTTGTGTCTCCCCCGAGGTCATACCCTCTTATTTTATTGTGCCTGTACTACCCACCTCATCGGACGGTTTCGGTAGTCATGGTAAGTAGAGTCCATAGTGGTTGGGTATTGTACACTTGCCCACCACCTAATTTAAGCCCAAAGTAGCTTTCCCCTTGGACGGATATTTGGAAGAGGACTTCTTTCGGATAAAGGCCAAAATCAGGCTAGTGCTGCTTCTTGACAAAGCAAATCTTCCTTGGGCCTCCCTTTATAAGGAAGGGCCCTTGGAGGGGCTTTTGTTAAAGAGGGCCTCATGTCCTAGGAAAGGGCTCCATGAACTTGAGGGGCACTAACTTTCCTCATGCCTTCTCGGTGTAAATATATAGAAAGAGTCGGTCACCTAGGCTAGTGATTTGTCTTGACAGAGCAAAGCGCAGTCGGTATCCTTGGAGGGTATTTTCCTTAAATATGGCCTCATGTCCTAGGGAGAGGGCTCCACTTTGCTAGAGGGGTCATACTTTGATCATGCCTTCTGATGTAAATATTACTCCTACACTAGCATGTCATGTTGCTTGGTGAAACAGTTGAAATGAAAACCAAAGATAAATAACATTATTGAGATGTTTTAATATACATGAAGTATGAAATATTGGCAACAATGTAGTTACTTATTACATACTAAGGTCTATTGACTATGTTAAATGTTTTTTTCTTCTATGAAACTCCTTGGTACACACTAAGAGTTACTAAGAACAATTTTCATAGAATTTAAAGAAAGGAAACTTGAGATGGTTTTTACATGATATCAAGAGATAACCTAAAGAACACATGCCCATTAGCAAGTATTTCTTGATCCACATATGTAATTTGAGTCATGCAGAAGATCATTAATAGTCTAGCTTTCATAAAAATGTTGAAAGTAACTCATTGAAAAGGTTCAATTTCATTTCTATCAACTATTTCACCTCATTTGACATACCTAACATCCTCGAGCTTTCTTGAACTCATCAAGTCAAATGGCCAATATCAATTTATATCTTATTTATATTTGTTTCTCATATCAAGTGGCAATATGAAATGATGGTTCTTTAAACTTTATATTTCTAACAATATAAACAAGGGAATACACAAGTGGATGTGAAAATTACCACCATGCCATTATTTCTTCAGAAATCCAAATATTTCAGCTCGTTGGCACATTGGGATGACACCACAAGCCAAAAATGTGCCTATGATTTTTTCACAGAAAATACATAAGAATAATTATTTTAAAAGAATATTCTTAAAAGAAATACTATTTTAAAAGAAGTAGTTATCGATAAATGCATAGGAGAATCTCTATAACATAATTTTGTTTTCAGCATCGAAGGTACATATGAGCGCTATCAGCAATTCGCGGAATCTGGAAGGGATCTGGATCAAGGAGATGCAAATATCAACAATGTAAAACAACTGAGACACCTTTTATCAGTGCATACCTTGCCGCCTTTGTAATTACGGAACCTGCAGGAGTTTAGCAGCATGTTTTGATCTTATTATTGCATCCATCTTTCTATCGTGCAGCTGCTGGAAACGCACTACACATTTAATGTTTGTAATCAAGAATTCTGTAGCAAATGCATCAAACTTGAAGAAATATTGATACCAATTTGAAAATGTAGCTACTAGTTTATATGACGCACTATCTATGTTCTAAGACTAGGTGGTAGTGCTAAAATGCCCATTTTGTATACTAGATGGCTTAATTGTATGACACCACCTACTCATATGTCTCTTTAACTTGATACTTTGGTTCTGTACTAGGATGAAGATCCTTCCAACATACATTCAAGTCTTAGGAAGATTGCTGACTGGTATCCTTCAAGACTTTCCACAGTGTCTCCCAGTCTGTTATTTATTGCGTTTAACCCTTGGCGGATTATTGTACAAACTGCAGGTCTCTCGATAATAAGTCTGATGACTCAGACGCCAGTAGTTTAGAGAAACTGGAGAAACTACTAAAAGATGCTCTGAGAATTACGGAATCTAAGAAGGTACATTTTGATGGCTCTTTTTGTAGTCAGGTTCTATATTGATGAAATTTCAGTTTTTGCGTTCTGTTGGACAGTTGGACTGTCGTTACTTAAAAAAATTGCTATGCTTGCCATATTTTCACCTAATTAAGCTTAAGATGACTCCCATAATGTATGTTTCAGTTT